>CM030358.1:33466006-33496006 GCA_017893485.1 Hemerocallis citrina
TATACGATGTTATCTAGTGAAGAAGCACTGAAATTAAAAGATAAACAATTCAACTAGGAAATTGGACAAGACCTTAGTCGCAATTTACTGCTATATGGGCATGATCACAATAATGCTTATGTCTAGGTTGGCCAGATTTCGAGACCACCAAAAAAACATTCATATCATACAGTACTTCAAGAATATAACTATGTTTTCTTTATAATCTCATTAATGAAATAGTTGGTGCAGGAAAGAACTAGATCTCCTATAAACCACAAACTCAGAGGATTTTTTTTCCTCTCTTCTCATTAATGAAGGTATTGATTGGGCCATCTGTGAATATTTTCCCAAACTGATCCACTTTTTGAAAGTTCTTTTTTTCAAACTGGCCGATTTTTTTTTAAATTACCAAACTGGCCCACTCGCTTTCTCAGATAGCAAGTGGATCCATTCGCTATCTGAGAAAGCGAGTGTTAGTTTTGAGTTTTTTGGTTTCTTCCTTGGCCAAGGCTAGCTGTGCTCGCTTTTTGAGACAGCGAGTGTCGAGTAGAGTTTTTTAACTTTCTCAACTCAGACTCGCTATCTCAAACAGCAAGCTTGTTTTAATCAAACTCGCCGTTTGAGACAGCGAGTGTCGATTGAGGATTTCTTAAACCCCAGGCTCGATTTTTTTTTATTTTCTCTCCGTTCTTACTCGAATTTTTTTATTTTCTTTTATCTAGGCTCGAATTGTGTATGTTGATTGTGAGATTTCTAAAATTATATTCAAACTATACAAACTATATACAAACAAACTATATACAAACTATACAAACTAATCAAAACTATATAACTACATACAAACTAAATACAAACTATATAACTATACAAACTATACAAAATTTCTCACGATTTCTCAACATTTATCAAAATTTCTACATTATATACCTATAAATATTGTTAAAATTTCTATTCAAAATTTCTCAAACATTTGTACACTACATACCTACATATATTATCAAACTTTCTATTCGAAAATTCTCAAAAATTTCTCAACATAACGTGAGATATTTATCAACATTTGTATTCAAAATCACTACTAATTCCTGACAATTTCGCTAACAATTTTCCAACATATCTCAAAATTAACCAATAATTAAAATTGCAAATATATAGAAAAATACCGTTAAAATTTGGTGCTTTAGGATGTTGATAATGCAGATGATGGGAATGTAAAACCTTCCACCGCACTCCTTATCGCAAAATCACGAATTCACGATTATCTTTGATTTTGGGGTTTAGGATTTTGCGAGTGTGAGGAGAGAGGGTTGAGAGTGTGAGGAGAGAGGGTTGAGAGGGATGTGGAAGATTGAAACAAATTTTGATGGTTAATCGACCCAAACGCTCGAATTTGGGGGCTAGGATTTATAGGTTATCGAAGAGGGAGAGTTGAGAGAAAGAGATAGAGGGAGAGCTCAATGCTCGAAACAGCGAGGCTGAAATTTAAGAAATCCCCAATCGAGACCCGTTGTCTCAAAAAGCGAGTTTGGTTAAAACATGCTTGCTTTTTGAGACAGCGAGTCTTGGCCAAGGAAGAAACCAAAAAAGTCAAAACCAACACTCGCTTTCTCAGATGGCGAGTGAATTTTGACTACACTCGCTATCTGAAAAAACGAGTAGGTCAGTTTGAGAATTTTTTTAAAACGTGAGTTAGTTTGGGAAAAAATTTCAATAATTGGGTCAGTTTGGGAAAAATTTCGCCACCTATTAATGGGGTCTCCACATTAATGGGGTCGAAATATTATATATTTCTTTGACTGAAAAAAATTAAACGATCTCAATAATGCAATTAACTCAAGTTTCAACAACCAACTTCACCCTATTTAAAAACCTCCCAAAAGATTGATTTCTGCTCATTTATACTCATCCATGCATGCATATTAGGAGTAATGCTTGAGCCACTACCAATTTTACTATATTTCTCTTCACTATCTTAGGTGACACATTCCAATAGATAGAGGAAGATAGAGTAGGTGGGAGAACTCTCCAATAGGAGTATGCCACCAAAGGTAGTGAAGAGAATGGTAGTGAAATTGGTAGTGGCTGAAGCGTTACTCTTATATTAGACATTTTTTGAATTAGATAGTGGTTAATATTGAATAATGGTGAGGCCTAAAGATGTGAAAATTAATGTGGAGAAGAGAGAAGATGAAGAAGATGATGAACCAGTGAGTCCTACTGGCCAATACTTCAACAGCTCGGTACTGTCGGTTTCTGTGTTGGCTGTGTTCGAGTTCGATGTCCAGATTGACGACTCGCCGACGTGGGAGACTCTG
Organism: Hemerocallis citrina; assembly: GCA_017893485.1. Classification (NCBI taxonomy): domain Eukaryota; kingdom Viridiplantae; phylum Streptophyta; class Magnoliopsida; order Asparagales; family Asphodelaceae; genus Hemerocallis; species Hemerocallis citrina. Next base: position 33,468,304 of record CM030358.1, read on the forward strand.
GAGAACTTGTTTTTGCCCATCAACCCTCGCTTCTCTTCCATTATGGTATTCAAGATTTTCCTTTTTTTTAGCTTGTTCTTCGCTCATCAACCCTCGCTCGATCACTTCTTTTTTATGAGAACAGTACTGGACTCGACGACTGGATTGCATGTTATTCTTCTTTCACTATTTTATGGTCGGATAGCAATATGTAGGTTGTCAAAAGGATCGTGAATTGGTCGTTGTGCTACATTGGTAAAACTTTTTAGCATTGGTTAGGAGGTATTTGCTACGATTAATTCTGCTTGCATCAAGCTACGGCTTATAATTTAATAAAGCTAGGGTAAATCTTTCAAAAATCCCTAGTGTTCATAGATCATATGAATTATGAGGTGGGAACTATTTTATTTTCCTTTTTATTTTTGATAATATGGATAGGGTCAAAAGAACTTGGCCACTAATATATAAGTAGTGAATCATGTGAGATTCTACCTCTTCCTTTATATTGAGGTCATCGATATTATAAATCCCCATAAAAAATCTGAACTGCTCATCTTTTTCTGCATGTCTAAGAAAACTAAGTGTGTAAAATCAAGTTATTTGACATTCATTTGTCTATCCATCATGTGGTTAGAAAAATAAAGAGTTCTTCGTCATACGATTTTATCATATTGTAAAACATAAACAAATGAACTTCAAATAACTTGATTTTATACCCATAAGTTATCCTCAACATGTAGGATAAGATGAATGGTTGAATTTTTCATCGAGGTTTGTATAAACGGGCTTACGTATAAGGTCTCGAAATAAGTTGAGAGGTAGGGTTTCACATGATCATCCTTCATATTTAAGTATCCAAAATAGCAAAAGTAATACAGAGCCCAACAAACGAACTTTAAATAACTTGATTTTGCACTCTTTAAGTATCTCAACAAAAAAAAAGTTATCTCAACAAAAAAAAAGGATATTGCAACATTTTAAAGAAGTTCAGTACACAATATCACTGTAGACTACAAGTAGAGAAGGCTTTGCCTTGAATACTGAAGGTTGTGTAGCTGCAGCTATCCGCTTCCTCTCAAGAAACATTGACTTACTCCTGAAATAGCAACTGAAAGCAGGATTGTTAGGATGCAAACTTGTAAGTAGAAACCATCTCCCTCTCGGAGCAAATTTGAGAAGAACTAACCGAATCAAAAGAACAACCGGAATTCATATCTAAAGGACTTGAAACAAAAATAGTGATTAACCCATTACCTGATTCAACGGCACTGTATTTGGCACCCCTCTGACTCAACCACTTGCAACAGTCTCTCATGTAATGCTCAATCCCTTTGCACTAGTGGTCACGAACCTTACCCCTACATACACTTTTCCTTCCATTCGAACTATAATTCACCTCCAACCAACTCACAGAAGTTGACGCCGATTTCTGCTTCTCCTTCCTAAGTGCATCTTTCTCCAATCCCTCGATCATACCTGCTATGAAAAACTTCTCTTTGGTAGATTTCTCATCTACCACGGTTATCATGTTGGATAGATTTGGTGCTGAATATATCAAATTGGAAACATTTAGATCATCTGCGTTGAACGTCCTCAGTTTAGATAACTCCATATTGAACTCCACTATATGATCTAGAAGAGTAGTACTTTCCTTCATAAAAAAATTCCACAACTTTTCTTTCTGATGCATCCGACCGTGTAATGACGATCCCGAGTAGTTAGTGTTAAAGAATCTACCACAACTCGTAGTGCTAATAGCGGAAACACACAACAAGCAATAGAAACTTCCAAGATTTAGATAAACCAAGAATAAGCCACCCAATATATGTAAGATCTCACAAGAACACAATCAATATGCAGAGATAACCAATACTTCTTATTCCCTAAGAAATACAGAGATTACAAAAGAGATTACAACTCTCAATCTCTCTCTCTCACATTTGAAACACTCAGCACAATCCCCTCTTGAAGTTGAACAATGATAACGGCTCACCTCTTGATTACAGAAATTGATTCTAACACTAGAGTCTACGGCCATATACATAGCCCCAGAGTAAATCCTAAAAGATAAACATAAATCCAGCAATTGGGCCTTAAACTCGTAAGCCCAAAAACAGTCAGTGTCGAAGTCGGTCGACCGCATCTACAAGGTCAGTCGACCGCAACCTGTAAAGCTAAACCTGAGACACGACCGGTCGACTGCACGGTCGACCATCCCCCCCTCTATTGGACCCTGTACACTCGAAGAACTCTCAGCAGCTTGGGTTGGTTTACCGCACCCCCGGTCGGTCGACCGCACGGTCGACCGCAACTCTCCAGACTGCGTTCTTCAACTCGTTGTTTGTCTTCTCTTACTTCTTTGTCTCGTCCTCTTCTTCCCAGCTACGTGTATTTGAGGCCAAAACCCTAACAGTTAGTTCTGAATCTTGCCCAAAGACTCGCCGCGCTTCTCCTATACCTGACTTCGCTCATCGAATACATACGGATTAAATCCAAGGCTTCTGAATAAATCTCCTTCCAATTCTCCTGTTTAGTACCGATTGGTCTCCCTTTATCTCCTTCTGGGTCTAGATCCAAGTCCTGTTGAACCGATGCTTCATGCATGTCTTCTTTCAAGAGATCAAAGTTGATCTTGCCTTTGAACCGCTTGATCTTCGTGATCTGATCTGCCATCTTCTCTAAGGAACTCGAACGAACCCTTGAACCCGAAGCTATGATACCAATTATTAGGAAAACTGCTTACTGTGGATTTTGTTAAGTTATTCGATGTAATCAACACAAACCACCAAGCACATACTAGATCATACCAAACACACCAAAGTACATACAGGTTTGTCCTGGTTGGGCTTTCGCCTATATCCGAGAGAGAATAAACCCGAGATGTTATTCAACTAGAGAAGATACAAGAATATTACAATTCTCACCATGACCATTTCTTAAGCTTCACCAGCAAGTACTAGTTGTTTACAATAAGCGAATCACTCAATCTTTCTTTTAGTGAAGTACTCTCTCTCTCATGACTCTCAATAGAAGCTAATAACAATAATATATAGAGATGTAGAGAAACCCTAGTTAGATATATTGGTACAATAGCCATTGGATATTCCTAAAAAGATAACCCTACTGATATGGGTCAGATGACGTGGCCCCTCCTGGGCCACAGGATCCCCTCATAAAGCGTGCACTACCGGATCATCCAGGTCCACCACGTCAGTGCAGAAACCGCTTGGGCCCCTGCCACGTCAGCCTGGAAATCGCTTAGATTTCTGCCACGTCAGTCCTAAACCACTTGGGCTTCTGCCACGTCAGGCTCACGGGCAACCGGGTCCAGACCCAGTCCCAAACGGGTCCAGACCCGGTTGGCTTCTCCTATAAATACCAGACCCTGTACCCCTTCCACAGGTAATCAATTTTTTCCCTCTCAAACCTTAGTTACTGTTACTCTCTCTCAGTAGCTCACTAGATCGTCGGAGGGTTTACCACCGGGACCAACCCCGGTGTTCCAGACCGTGTGCAAGTACACGAGAATCCGGATCAAAGCCTCCGAGACTCCGAGCCAAGCCTCCAGTTCCGAGCCGAGCCTCCGATCTCCGCCACACTCCCGACTGCTCCCGAGCCGTTCCCCGAGCTGAGAATCGGGACCAACCGTCCGCACTAGAGGTTCCTCCACCAATAAAAATCGAGTAGAACTCACGCCTGGTGCATCCACACTACCCCTAAAAACAAACTGCATCAGAATGGCGCCGTCTGTGTGAACCTTCTAGTGCAGACTCCAGCTCGAGCTCAGCCATCAACGGTACCCCGTCATCCTGAGCTCATATGGTGCCCAAGGCCAGGAAACCTGTTACCTCTGCACGTCGGCAGGACGCGCCTCCTCAAGGCATCACCGCCGACGCTCATGGATCTAACAACCTAAGGGTCAATCACGGACACCAACCGGGTGCCTCCCGTCCGGTCCAGCCCGACCTACGAGGGGTAATCCAGAATCGGCAGGCGAGCTATTTTAGGGGAGGGGCCGCTTCCAACTTGGCCCCGAACCATCCCACGCCTCCATCCCTAGGGCGGGGGCCGGCACTCAGCCGCGTAGGCCGGCGGCGGCAGGCTCAGCAAAACTGAGCTGAGCGAGCTCCGGTCACCCACCAAGAGTTCCAAGACTTCAGAAAAGAAATCATGGAGGCTATCCGGGGGACCCCCGTCGATGAGACCGTCCGTCGCTTTCACACATGTTCGAACACCGAGGCCATCATGTCTCGCGTCCCGACAGTCCAGTCGGAGTATGACGATGACATCCTGTAGTGCCTCCAAGAAATGGAAGATCGCATCGACCACTTCGGCGACGGCAGTCCGAACCGGCCCAGGGATACAGGCCCATCCGACCCCCTTTCTCCACCGTCATCTTGTAGGCGGATATACCATGGAATTTCCGACCACCTCAATTCGAGACTTATGACGGTGAGGGTGATCCTGCTGATCACATGGAGGGCTTCAAGGCCCTCATGATGATTCACAGCGCTTCGGATCCCCTCCTGTGCCGCGCCTTCCCCGCCACCCTTTGGGGTCCGGCTAGGGAATGGTTCTCGAAGCTTACCCCTGGCTCCATCTATTCTTTCGACAAACTGGAGGGCAACTTCCTCGCCCACTTCGTGAATAGCCGAAAGGCCGAAAGGACAAGCGCATCCCTGTTGGGACTCCGGTAGAAGGAAGAGGATTCGCTCCGATTGTTTGTCCGAAGGTTCACCGCTGAGGCAAGGTTGATCTCCTCCCTCGACCCAGGGGTCGCCTCGGCAGTATTCCGGCATAATGTCTGGCATGGCCAGCTGAAGGCCTTCCTGGCGAAGAAGCCTCCGATAGATTTCCCCAATTTCTTAAATCGGGTCGAAAAATACATCCGGGCTGAGGAGGCCCTTAATCCAGAGGACTCAAAAGAAATTCCCGGGAAAGAGAAACACAAAGCTGACGAGGCCGAGCCAACAAAGAAAGTCCCAAGAGACGGGGACGCCCCGAAAAGGGGTCCCCCCGGTCCCTCACTTCGAGAGATACACTCCGCTGACGCAGAACGTATCAACTATCCTCCTAGCAATCGAAGACAGGGACCTCGTGCAATTACCCCCTCGGCTGACCAACATCAACAGCAAGAAGAGGGATCAGCGGTTCTACTGCCGCTTCCACCGGGACAACGGGCACGACATGGACCATTGCCGTGCCTTGAAGGACGAGATCGAGGCCCTCATCCAATGAGGGTACCTCCGGGAGTTCAAACGGGAAGGCGCTCGGGATCAAAGGGATACGAGGAACAGGAGGGCTTCCCATCCTCCTCGAGCACGACACCTCGAGCGGGACTAAGAGCTCGAAGAACCTGAGGGTCAAGCCATCTTGCATTGCGTCCACGGAGGGGGGCCCATGGGAGGGGAGTCCAACACTTTCCGCAAGGCATTCGTCCGAGATGTCATCGCCGTCCAGGGCCCCCTCTCCCCCCAGGTACAACAACTCCCTGTATCCTTCTCGGGAGAAGACCTAGAGGGAGTTCGGCTCCCACATTATGACGCGCTCGTCATCAGCCTTAGTATGGCAAACTTCAAGGTCCGCTGCATCCTCGTTGACAATGGAAGCTCAGTAAACATCCTTTTCCTGGAGGCCTTCGAGAACTTGAAGCTCTTCCGAGATAAGCTAAAGTCAGCTGGATACACATTGCACGAATTCTCCGGCATCCCGGTGCCAATAGAGGGGATCGTCACCTTAGACGTCACAGCTGGTACGACCCTACACCGAAAGACCGAGTCAATGGACTTCATGGTTGTGAACGTCAAGGTAGCCTACAATGCCATACTCGGCTGTCCCGGGCTCTACTCCCTCCAGGCGGTTCCCTCGACCTACCACCAGAAGATGAAGTTCCCTACCAACATCGGTGTCGAAATTGTCCGAGGGAACCAAGAAGCAGCACGATCGTGCTATATGCCGGCGATCGGGGGTGGTGTATTTTCTCTCGATGCCGTCGAGCTACAGCCCGAGAGAACCCAGCCAGAACCGGAGCCGGCAGACGAGTTAGAAGATGTCTCGTTTGAGACAAGGGACGCGTCAAGGTGTTTCCAAGTGAGCTGCACCCTCGCTCCCAACCTCAAATCTTCCCTGATCAACTGCATCCGCCGAAATGTCGACCTCTTTGCCTGGAAGCCCTCCGACATGCCCGATATCTCCGAGGATCTCATCATGCACAAACTCAGCGTGATCCCCGGTTCAAAGCCGATCATCCAGAAGCGACGTAAATTCACCTCGGAGCGATAACAGGCGGTGAATGCGGAAGTGGACAAACTCCTGTCCGCTCGTTTCATACAGGAGGTCAGCTACCCCGAGTGGCTGGTGAATGTCGTGATGGTTAGAAAGGCGAGCGGGAGCTGGAGGATCTGTATAGACTTTACAGACCTCAACAAGGCGTGCCCCAAAGATCCGTTCCCTCTCTCCAGCATCGACACCCTTATCGATGCCACATCGGGCCACGAACTCCTTTTTTTATGGATGTCTTCTCGGGCTATAACCAGATCCGAATGTTCCCTCCCGATATAGCCAAGATGTCTTTCGTTACGGACCAAAAACTTTATTGCTACTGGGTTATGCCCTTCGAGCTGAAGAATGCCGGTGCTACTTATCAGATGCTCGTTAACCGAGTCTTCAAGGATCAAATTGGGCATAATATGGAGGTGTATGTTGATGACGTGCTCGTCAAAAGCAAGCAGGGACAGGATCACGTCGCCGACCTAGAGGAGGCCTTTGGGGTCCTTCGGACCCATAACATGAGACTCAACCCGGCAAAGTGTGCATTCGGTGTCTCCTCCGAAAAATTCCTCAGGTTCATCGTCAACCAGCGCGGTATCGAGGCGACCCCCGAAAAAGTCCAGGCCATAATAGACATGGCCCATCCCAGGAACATCAAAGAAGTCCAGAGGCTAACAGGAAGACTGACGGCCATCGGCCATTTTCTCTCCAAGTCTGGAGAGAAGTCCTTCCCATTCTTCAAGGCACTGCGCGGAACCGGAGGATTCGAGTGGGGCACTTAGCAGCAAGAGGCGTTTGCCCAATTGAAGGAGTACCTCGCCAACCCCCCTCTCCTCAGCAAGCCCGAACCAGGTGAGCTCCTCTGGCTTTACCTTTCAGCTTCTGAGAACGTGCTCAGTGCTGTCCTCGTTCGAAAAGAGGAAGGAGTCCAAAAGCCCCTGTACTATATGAGCAAAGTTCTGCTCGATGCCGAGACCAGATATTCTAGAATGGAGAAGATAGCATACACCTTGGTCATGGCCGCGCGAAAGCTCCGCCCCTATTTTCAGGCACATTCAATCCTGGTGCTCACAGACCAACCTCTGAAGGCTGTGCTCTATAAACCCGAGAGCTCTAGACAACTAGTCAAATGGTCGATCGAGCTCAGTCAATACGACATCGGCTATCAGCCAAGGACAACCATCAAAAGACAGACCCCCGCCAAGTTCATCACAGAATGCACTATCTCCGAGCAACCCGAGAGTAAAGAGGCTGACCAGGCGTGGAAAGTTTACATCGATGGTTCCTCCTGCGAAGCGGGGAGTGGTGCGGGTATCATTCTGCAGGGTCCCGACGATTTCCTCCTTCAGTATTGCCTCCGCCTCAACTTCCCGGCCTCTAACAACGAGGCAGAGTACGAGGCCATGATTGCCGGGCTCACCCTGGCCTATCAGGCCGGTGCCAGAAAGATCAGGGCCTTTAGCGACTCTTAGCTCGTAGTCAACCAGATCACCGGAGAGTATGAGGCCCGTGACGATCGGATGATCAAGTATTTGGCCGTGGTCCAACGGCTGTTGTTGTCCTTCGACGAATCGGTCGTTTTGAGGATCCCCAGTGAGCAGAACGCACAGACCGATGCTCTGTCAAAGCTAGCTTCCTCTTCCTTCGAAGGCCTCAACCGCACAGTCCTGATCGAAGTTCTCCTCAAGCCAAGTATAGACTTCCCCGAGACTCTCAGCATTGAAGATGGAGCTCTTCCCGCCGACTGGACCACTCTTTTCAAGAAATTTCTAATCAAGGGAGAGCTCCCCGAAGATCGGACTGAAGCAAGGTGGGTCAGGGTCCATTCAGAAAGGTTTGCCGTGATCGACGCAACTCTCTTCAAAAGATCATACACAACAACAGATGGCAGACCCTACCTCCGCTGCCTAATCCCAGATGAAGCAAAGTACGCTCTCAAGGAGCTGCATGAGGGGATCGGCGGGTGCCATATGGGAAGCTGCTTGCTCGCACGAAAGGCTTTAAATCACGGGTATTACTGGCTTACAATGTTGCAAGACGCCCTTGCCCTAATGAAGAAGTGCGGCCCCTGTCAACGGTTCTCTCCTATGAAAAGGGCCCCGCAAGCGAATCTCCGTTCCATGGCCAGTCCGATCCCCTTCACAACGTGGGGAATGGATCTGGTAGGCCCGTTCCTGAAGGCAACGGGCCAGCAAAAATTTCTCATAGTGGCGATCAACTACTTCACAAAGTGGATCGAGACCGAGCCATTGGCAACGATCACCGAGCAATAGACCCAACAGTTCTTCTGGAAACACATCGTCTGCTGGTTCGGTATCCCACAGATGCTCATCACGGACAATGGAACTCAATTTGTGGGTAAACATTTCCGAAAGCTCTGCGAAGATCTCGGGATCCAGCAACGCTTCTCCTCGGTGTGCCACCCGCAGTCAAATGGTCAGGCCCAGAACGCAAACTGCCAAATCCTCGATGGCCTCAAGAAATGGCTCAATAACTCTTCCAAGGGATTATGGGTCGATGAGTTGCCGAGCATTCTCTGGGCCTACCGAACGACAAAAAGAATCCCCACGGGAGAGTCGCCATTTAATCTAACATACGGCACAGAGGCCGTCATTCCTCTAGAAATTGGGATCCCCTCACCTCGGATCATGGCTTTCGATGAAGCAAGCAACTCTGCACAGCTGCGAGCCGACCTGGACCTCATAGACGAGGTCAAGGAGAAGTCCGCCATCAGAAGGAACACCTACCAATAGAGGATCGAAAGGTTCTACAACAAAAAGGTGTGCCCCACCGACATCAAACTCCGAGACCTCGTCCTCCAGAAGCTGGCGGTATCCAACCCTGACCAAAAGAGGAAATTGGCCCCAAACTAGGAGGGCCCATACAAAGTATCTGAGATCGTGCGTCCGGGAACGTACCGCCTAACCGATCTAGAAGGCAAGGTTGTCAAGAGGCCCTGGAATGTGGAGCACCTCATCAAGTTCCTAGTAGGGGAGGGTTAGCCTCCACATCCCATGTAAATTATGAAGAATATAATCTGCACGTCGTGCCTTGTTTTTTGTAAAGTTCAAATATGTTGTAAATATGCTAGCTTTATTAAAACAAGTTTGTGGTTTCGTATTGATTCTCATTAAAAACATGCCTCGGGCTCAGCGCTTGGATAGCATCGCGAGCTATAAAAGCTTTCCTTACAAGCTTACGGCTCGGCACTCGGATAGCATCGCGAGCCATAAAAGCTTCTCTTATAAGCTTACGTTCCAGCACTCGGATAACATCGTGAGCCATAAAAGCTTCCCTTACAAGCTTATGGCCCGGCGCTCGAATAGCATCGCGAGCCAGAAAAGCTTCCCTTACAAGATTACGGTCCGGCGTCCAGATAGCACCGCGAGCCCGAAAAACTTCCCTTACAAGCTCATGGCTCGGCTCTCGGCTACACACATACCACCTTCCTGAGAACAAGTGTAGGGGCTCATCGTCGATCCCGAGCAAGGCCGAGGCTTTCTTTAATGCCCCTCGGCCGGTACGCTCGGTAGAAACCTTCAGCCACGCCCATTGCTGGCTTTCTCCCCAATGTGGGGGCACGGCATCTGCTCCTAGCATGATTTGGGCATCTTCCAGCCCATCAACCTATGCACAAGGCGGCAACCGCCAGCTACACCCGTACCGTCTTCCTGAGAACAAGTGTGGGGGTTCGTTGTCGATCCCGAGCAAGGCTGGGGCTTTCTTCAAAGCACCTCGGTCGGTACGCTCGGCGGCGACCTTCAGCCACGCCCATTGCTGGCTTTCTCCCTGGTGTGGGGGCTCGGCATCTGCCCCTAGCATGGTTTGGACTTCTTCCAGCCCATCAACCTATGCACAAGGCGGCAACCGCCAGTTACACCCGTACTGTCTTTCTGAGAACAAGTGTGGGGGCTCATCGTCGATCCCGAGCAAGGCCGGGGCCTTCTTCAAAGCCTTTCGACCGTTACGCTCGGCGACGACCTTTAGCCATGCCCATTACTTGCTTTCTCCCCGGTGGGGGTGGGGGGGCTCGGCATCTACCCCTAACACGGTTTGGGCTTCTTCCAGCCCATCAACCTATGCACAAGGCAGAAACCGCCAGCTACACCCGTACTGTCTTCCTGAGAACAAGTGTAGGGGCTCTTCGTCGACCCCGAGCAAGGCCGTGGCTTTCTTCAAGGCCACTCGGTCGATACGCTCGGCGATGACTTCGGCCACGACTACTTCAGCAAAATTTTCATTAAGGTTTAGGGTACCCACCTTCGGCAAACGCCCCGAGCTTCGAGTCGTTATTTGGTCCCCCTCTCACCCGCGAGCAGCTCGGGGTTTGCGGCTTTCAAAAGCTAAAACTCCGAACTGTTCGAGGGCGGCAGGGGGCCACCGACCCAAGGCTCTCTCTGATCCTCCGAGCTTCTAAATCAATTGATCGGCCCACCACTCACAAACGAACCACCCGGGGTCTTACGGCCCTCAAGGCCAAAATCCTGAATTGTTCGAGGGTGATTGGTGTGCCATCAATCTGGAGCCCTCAGACCAAAGTTTCAACGTCGGGGCACCCGCCTTCGGCAGGCACCCGAGTCATATGGCAGTTAAGCCAACTCTAACTCCTGACAACCAACGTGGGAGGAGAGGGGGGTTATATAGCCCCCTCAAGAAGCGCAGTTACGACACCTGGGAAGCCCAAACGGCGGAAAGCGAAACATCGCCATTAATGTTCCTGGGAAGGCAAAACGTTGCCATTAATGCCTAACGGAAGGCAAAATGCCGCCAGTTTTGCGTCACCGACCTAAGGACACCGGGCGACCTTCTCCAAGGTTAAAGGAGTCGGAAATTCTTTTTATTATTACGCATCGCACGCCGGCAACGGCGGCACAAATACAATGGAAGGCTTAAAAATTACTCATGCTCGGCTTAAAACTCAAATTCGGCGCCTCTGTCGGTTTCCTTCTCGCACTCGGACGGCCCAACCGGGGAAGGCAACCCCGCCACCGAGCTTCCCGCATCTTCAGGCTGAGCCCCCTCCAATAAGAAGGTCGGAAAGGGTCCTATCACCGAATTGCTCGCCTCCTCAATCAAACCGGTGCCTAACACCAGTTTCAGCTTGCGGATCTCCAACTCCTTCTCAACAACGGTCTCGCGAAGAAAAGACTCCAAAGCCAACCACCCACTCGAGGCATCCAAGATCGACCAGTTCGTCTCGATTACCCACCAGTCCCGGTCGGCTATGGCTTTCTTCAGACGAGCGACCTCCAAACCGAGTTTCCTAGACTTGTTCGCAAAATAATTCACTACGGCCGCTCGGTCCCGAGCCTATTTTCGGTGGCAAACCAGATCCGCCTCCATGGCCTCCTTCCCTGCTCGGACCAAGGAATCCTCGGCAAAAACAGAGTCGGCAGGTAAGACATCGTGCATCTATCAAAAAGACGAGAGAAACAACTAATCACAAAAGAGACTAAAAATTGCGCAAGTCACGAAGCCTCGGCCAAAAAGTATCTTTCATTACTTTCAAAAATTGCGCTATAAAAATGCGGTGGCCAGTCCGCGCGAGGCATATACAATCAAAAAAGAGAAAAAAAAAGCCTAAGCTATGCTTGAGGGGGGGGGGGGGGTGGCACCTCTTCGTCATCCTGGTCGTCCCCCATCTCCTTGCCACCAGGAGTCGGCGGAAGGTCCGGCTGCCAGTTGAAGTGGAGGTGGTCGATCTTCTGGTCCGGATAGATCCTCTGGAAATTCTCCTTGGCACGGTCGTAGACCTCTTCCTGTGCCAGGATCAGGGGCATCCGCCAGGGTAATCTCCATCTTCTCCAGGGCCTTCCGCCCCTTCTCCGCTTCGTCCTGGATCTTCTGCTCAAGGCAATCCACATCCTTCTTGTGGTGGTCGAAGATCGAGGCCATCTGGGCCTCGTGGACGTCGTCCATGCTCTTAGCCTCCTTCAGCTCGTCCGTCGCCTTGTTCAGTTCACAGAGATACTTCTCCGCGTTCCTCCTCTCGATGAAGATTTCCTTCTCCAAGCACTTCTGAAAGTGCTGTCCGTGAAGCATCGCCTGTCCGAGAAAGAAAGAGTCAGAAAAATTCTAGAATCCAAACCAAATACGAAGTCTCAAACACTCATCGAGACCTGTGCCTGAGACCACCGCATGAAGGCCTGATCAGACATCTGCATCGCCAGCGCCATCCGATCCTGCTCGGTGGCAATTTTTCTAACGAGCTCGATGGCCACGGGACCTTCGAGTAGTGAGTTCCCTTGTACAATTGACCAATCGGGAGCGAAGGGCCGTAGCCCCTGTTGCCCCACCATCTGCTCGGCGGTGGGGCGAGTGGGGGGAAGCCTCTGCTTTGGGACCTCGGTAGTCCTCCTGCTACTAGAACTTCCCCTCGCCTCCCGAGACGCCCTTGGCGTGTGGGGGTGCTGACTCTTGGTCCACTTCGGGGACGGCTCCATGGCCGCCGAGGTCGATCCCTTACCGGACCCAGCGCCCTGAGCAGCCAGCTCTCCTACTCTGCCTTCTTCACCTTCTGTGCCCTCCTCTTGGTGGCAGCATCTATCAAGGCACGCCTATCGTCGACCTGCTGGGACGTCGTCTCTGCAAAAATAAAAGAAGAGGGGCTAACGTTAACACGAAGGCAGGGAGACAAAAATTCAGAAAGAAAACATACTAGGGTCGGCTGGCTCAGTCCGGCCCGGGCCAGGTGCATCTCCGTCACTCGAGGCCACGCAATGCTGTGCCCCCCCAACAATTTTCTCCACCTTCTTCCACTCCTTCCCCGTCAGATCGCTATGCTTCGGAGGCTTGTGATTCGGCTTAAAGAAATTCCAGGAGGTCGGAATCCCCCAAGACTTCTCGCTCCGGACAACGAAATATTTCTCTTTCCACCCTTTAATGGGGTCCGGATGGCCGTGCATCACCTTCTTGTGAGGCCTAGGCGAGAAGTAGAAGATCCCCTCCGCATCGCCCAGCGAGCTAATCCCTAAGATAGCACGGAAGTACGTCAGTCTTGGCTTGACCCCCTTCTCCTGGCACTTCAAGATGAAGCAGATCAAGTGCTTCCAAGAGTTGGGGCCGTACTGCATCAGGCTTAACTTCGCCCAATTCAAGACCCGCTTGACGAAAGGGTGCAGCGGCAGCCTTAGTCCCGAAACAAAGGCATCCTCAGGAAAAATGCAATAACCCGGTGCAAGAAAAGTCGTGGGGCGAATACCGGGGCTTGGAATGAGCACTTCGAATTCCCGAGGAATGAAGTAGGTGGCCCTCAAAATATGAAGGTAGTCCACCTTCAAGACACATTGAACGCCGTCCACCCGGATCTTCACCCGAATCTCGTCGCTCGGCACAGGAGGAAGAGGATCGACATCTTGGACGTCGTCGGGATACATCCTGATCGATTCCGAATTTTTGAAAGAGACCGGAGGAAATTCGAACCCCGATCTAGGGGTGTATTTGTCCAGAGGAGGGGGGCTATCCAGGAGGCTCAATTTCCCCTTCTTCCTACGAGGGCGGGCCTTCCTCTTAGGAGACGGTGTCGACAAAGGTGGCAGAGGTGGGAGACTACCCTCGACCTCGGCTGCCCCTCCTACTGGGCCTTCGCCCGCACCTTCCCGAGCATCGTCCTCCTCGGCATTTTGATCGGGCTCCCCTCATTCTCATTAGAGTCTCCCTCATCTTCAACAGCACCCTCTCCCTCAGAATCTTGATCCTCCTCGTCATCCTCTTCATCCTCAACATCCCCCTCTCCCTTGGGGTCATCTTCTTTCTCATCGATATCCTCTTCTCTCGTCCTCGCCCTCGTCCACGGGCTCCTTCCCCGGCCTACGAGACCTCAACAGTGACACAACAAAGACCACATCACCCCCACCGTCCGACCCTGGGTCTGACAAAACTTCCTCCTTGACCTTATAGTCGTCCAAATCCCAAGATGTCTCCGGGGACTCTGATTCCTTACCAGAACGGCCTGACGAGCTTGCCTCGGAGCCAGACTGAGAGCGCGACATTATAAGATCAGAAATACTAACCTGAGATATGGACCATGCAATCACTGGAAAAGTCACTGACGGCAAGTAAGACCCTATTCTTGAAAATTGAAAAATGCGAGAAATGAAGGAAAGAAAAGTGGGGAGGGGGGGGGATTTATAGCGGAGAAAGCGACTCCTCAATTTTCACAAAAAGATCTGGCCGTTGGATCTTAATCATCAAGATCTAACGGCCGCTAAGATCTAGAGTTTCTTCGATTCTTGCACGCGTGATGTTAGCAGTTGGCACAAAATTACCTTAATTCCCCTAGTTCTTTTCTCAACAAACTGGTTTTTTTGACAAGTCAGAGAGCTCGTCGCTCGGATGGTACCGCGGGGCACAAATTCCTCTTTTATTTCACAGAAGGGTCAACGCACGGATAGCATCGCGAGCCCCAAATTTCTTTTCTATTTCACAGAAGGGTCGACGCTCGGATGGTAGCGCGAGCCACAAACTCCTCCTCTATTCCACAGAAGGCTCAGAACTCGGATGGCATCGCGAGCCCCAATATCTTCTCCTATTCCAGAGGAGGCTCGGAGCTCGGATGGCATTGCGAGCCCCAAATTCCTCTTCTATTTTCACAGAAGGGTCGACGCTCGGATGGCAGCGCGAGCCATAAACTCCTCCTCTATTCCACAGGAGGCTCGGAGCTCGGATGGCATCGTGAGCCCCAATATCTTCTCCTATTCTAGAGGAGGCTCGGTGCTCGGATGGCACCGCGAGCCCCAAATTCCTCTTCTATTTTACTGAAGGGTCGACGCTCAGATGGCAGCGCGAGCTCCAAATTTCTCTTCTATTTTCACAGAACGGTCGACGCTCAAATGGCAGCGCGAGCCACAAACTCCTCCTCTATTCCACAAGAGGCTCGGAGATCGGTTGGCATCGTGAGCCCCAATATCTTCTCCTATTTTAGAGGAGGCTCGGAGCTCGGATGGCACCGTGGGCCCCAAATTCCTCTTATATTTCACTGAAGGGTCGACGCTCGGAAGGCAGCACGAGCCCCAAATTCCTCTTATATTTCACAGAAGGGTCGACGCTCGGATGGCATCGCGAGCCCCAAATTCCTCTTCTATTTCACAGAAGAGTCGACGCTCGGATGGCAGTGCGAGCCCCAAATTCCTCTTCTTTTCTCACAGAAGGGTCGACGCTCCGATGGCAGCGCGAGCCCCAAATTTCTCTTCTATTTCACAGAATGGTCGACGCTCGGATGGCATCGCGAGCCCCAAATTCCTCTTCTATTTCACAGAAGGGTCGACGCTCGGATGGCAGCGCGAGCCACAAACTCCTCCTTTATTTCACGGGAAGCTTGGAGCTTGGATAGCATCGTGAGCCCCAGTACCTTCTCCTATTTCACAGGAGGCTCGGAGCTCGGATGGCATCGCGAGCCCCAATATCTTCTCCAAAGTTGAAAGGAGACTCGGAGCTCGGATCTTATCGCGAGCCCCAATACCCTCCTCTATTTTACACAGGGTTCGATGCTCGGATCGCACAGTAAGTCGCAACATCCTCTCTAATTTTGCATAAGGCTCGGAGCTCGGATCTCACCGCGAGCCCCAATATCCTCCTCTATCAACAAGGGGCTCGGCGCACGGATATCACCGCGAGCCACCGAGACTTCTACACCCAAAGCATTAAATGAAATGAAATCATTACATCCCATCCAACAGCCGCTGCCAAGTTGAGAGGCTCGACCCTCGGATGACGCCACGAGCCCCCAATACTCCTTCATTCGCAAGAGGCTCGGAGCTCGAACAACAGCGCGAGCCCCAAAAGCCTTCCTTTATTCCCAATAGGTTTGGAGCTCGGACGACAGCACGAACCCCAAAGTCCTCCTCTACTCACAGAGGGCTCGGAGCTCGGATGACACCGCGAGCCCCAAAAATTCCCCTCTATTCACAGGAGGCTCGGAGCTCGGATGGCACCGCGAGCCCCAAAAAACTTTCCTCTATCCAACTTGTGAGGGGATCGTCTCCCGACCCTCGACACTCGTCTACCGACCATAGACGCTCGGTAAGCCAAGCTCCAACTCAACAGACCTTGACGTCCCCTTGCTCTTCCAACTAGCGAGGGAATCGTCTGCTGACCCTCTACACTCGTCTGCCGACCCTCGGAGCTCGTCACCGATCCTCGATGCTCGTCTGCTGACCATAGACGCTCTTCTACCGACCTTAGGTGCTCGGCAAGCGTGGCACCGACTCTTCTGCGCCCAACACCCCGCATGACTCCGATAGAGGATCCCTTCATCCTACCCCCCTGACCTCTTCTGGAAGGTACAGACCCTATTCCTCGCCGCACACACCGCCCTGCTCTTCCTACAGAGGCAAAGAAGCACTCCTACACGGCTGGGTCACTCAGCCCTCCAGGAGTGGGGGGCTCCTGATATGGGTCAGATGACGTGGCCCCTCCTGGGCCACAGGATCCCCTCTTAATACGTGCACCGCCAGATCATCCAGGTCTGCCACGTTAGCACAGAAACCGCCTGGGCCCCTGCCACGTCAGCCTGAAAACTGCTTGGGCTTCTGCCACGTCAGGCCCACAGGCAACCAGGTCCGGACCCGGCCCCAAACGAGTCCAGACCCGCTTGGCTTCTCCTATAAATACCAGACCCTTTATCCCTTCCACAGGTAATCAATTTTTTCCCTCTCAAACCCTAGTTACTGTTACTCTCTCTCAGTAGCTCACTAGATCGTCGGAGGGTCTGCCACCGGGACCAACCCCGGTGTTCCAGACCGTGTGCAGGTACACGAGACTCCGGATCCGAGCCTCTGAGACTCCGAGCCGAGCCTCCGATCTCCGCCTCACTCTCAACTGCTCCCGAGCCGTTCCCCCAGCTGAGGGTCGGGACCAACCGTTCGCACTAGAGGTTCCTCCACCAATACAAATCGAGTAGAACTCACGCCTGGTGCATCCACACTCCCCCCAAAAACAAACCGCATCACCTACATAAGAGCCGTATGATCTGACTTGAAGAGCAAGTTGGGCTTCTCACGAATCTCCAAGATCCGGCCCAAATAATTCACCAGCACCATGTACGGTCGACCGTACCCCAAGGTTGGTCGACCGTCCCCCTCTCGGGAACTCCTACATAGTAGGGCGGTCGACCGCACCCCAGTACGGTCGACCACAACCTGCTGCTGCTACTGTTGCTGACTGTTTCTCCTTACTTCCATTCCGTCTCTAATCGTTTCGATTCCTCTATCGTCTCATCGTCTTCTTAACCAACATAATATGCAAGACATAAACCCAACACCAAGTGCACAAATCAGTTCACCCTGACTTAATCAGTTCTCAATTTGCCTCAGGCCAATTGACTGTCCGTTATCCAGTTCAGCCGACTGCTAGAATAATCAGACACATATGCAACATAATCCAATTTATACTTATTTATCTTTGTATCACATCTATTCTTAATATCGATTACTGAAATTAAAATTTAAAAAAAAAAATATATATATATATATATATATATATATATATATATATATATATATATATATATATATATGTTATGTTTAAGACTGAATGATCCATATGCATTTCTTCTTTAAACTCTTACCTTTTCAATATCATGTAACAGGTGAAGGGTGAGAATGGAACTAAAAGATGGAAGAAGGTGACTGTGAATCTCAGAGACCATGTACATGTCCCCATCTTTCCTCCTGGATTAGATTCCTACGACGAGCATTTAGACGATTACCTCGCAAAGATAGCACTGGAGCAATTCGCACAGAATAAACCGCTATGGAATATGCACATCATCAAGTACCCGACAAGCAGTGCATTAGGCACATTGGTTTTCAAGCTTCACCATGCACTAGGTGATGGATTCTCTCTCATGGGAGCCTTGTTCTCCTGCCTTAAAAGGGCCGATGACCCTTCGTTGCCACTCACATTCCCATCTTCGAATTCAGACCAGAAAGCAAAAGCAAAGAATGATGGTGTGATGGATGCTATACCCCGTGCGCTCAGAGTGTGTGTTAACACTTTTAAGGATATAGGGAGTAGCCTTTTGAAGAGTTCTGTGTTGGAGGATGACAAAAGTGCAGTAAGATCAGGGAATCCAGGGCTTGAGTTCAAGCCGATTACTATTACTAGTGTGGCTTTCGATCTAGAAGATATCCGGAAAATTAAGCTGAAAGTTGGAGGGGTAAGTCTACTCGGTCATCCTATATTTGCTTACACTATAGAAGGTTAATGCATGCATGCTTTAATTGACTACTTAGAGGCGCCATTGTTACAAGGCAGGGTACTTTTACTTGACAAGTTCTTCAAAATCATTTTTTACACTGAAGTATTTCGCATCAACCTGACTGTAAACTTACAGATTCATACCAGTATGTCACAGAAATTTCCCGTAAGATTATACAATTATGTTCTGAGAATTTTAGAATCCATCCAAAATTGCAGTTCAAGAAATAGTCATTACTTGACTCTTGGTTATATTCCAAGAAGAAATACTAGAATCATTAGAATATGCAATGTAAATATCTGTTCTTAATTCACAGCATTTAAAGCACCGAAGATTCATTGCCTTTATTTTTAACAGACAATAAATGATGTAATTAGCGGAATAGTCTTCTACGGCATCCAACTCTACCTGCAATCAGCAGGCCAAGCAACGGACAAAGCACCACAAGTGACAGCATTGGTGTTGCTCAACACCAGGATAAATGGAAGCTACCTGCCTCCTACCGAGATGACAAAGCCTGATACTAAGTCCCCATGGGGAAACCAATTTGCATTCCTTCACATTGCCTTTCCTAATTACAGAAATGACGAGAAGGTCGACCCTCTACAATTCGTAGAACAGGCAAGGAAGATTATCCAGCAGAAAAGAAGCTCACTCGCTGTCTATCTTACTGGAAGACTCTTGGAAACTCTCAGAAAACTCATAGGTCCAGAAGTACGCGTTGCTATCTAGCTATCTCTTTATTATATTTATATGCATCAGATAAGAAATCACTAAAAGAAAATTTAGGACTAATTTTACAAGTGACTCTTTATAGTTATTCAGACCATGAACTGAACCTAAGATGAAAGGAACTGAAAATTGCAAAGTTTTCATATACAAAATAGCACATAAATTGCAAAATTGTAAAAGTCTTAATGTTTAATTTCTTCTCTGAACCTTGCACAGGGTACTGCTAAGTACATATATAAAACTCTAAAGAACACAAGCATGGCAATCACGAACTTGATCGGACCCAAGGAGCAAATGCAAATTGCTGGTCATCCAATCAGGAGCTTCCATTTCATGGTTGTAGGTGTTCCTCAGGTAAAGTTTTCGAAAATAATAGAATTATAGATTGTTTCGGAAAATCTATCATCTTTTGTTGTAGTATATATGATGTTTGCAGTAATTGTATTATTTATTTAGTACATCACAGTTAGTGTGGACTAAAATGAGAGGCAATATAAATAGAAAGCACAAATTACGCAGAAATTTGATTAATTCTGATGTTGTTTTATTTACTTTTGGCATGATTGGTAGCAGAGCCTTACAATAACAGTTGTTAGCTACATGGGGAGGCTGAAGGTGACTATGGGGGTGGAGCAAGGATTTATTAACCCCAAGTTTCTGGTTTCATGCATGGAGCTGGCTTTTGAGAGGATCTTCGATGCAGCTGCTGGCAAAAAGCCTCTACAATAGCGAATTATGTTGCCTAGTTACAATTTTACAATCAAATCATGCAATTCCAATTATTGTTCTTTCATGTGTTACTGTTTCTGTTTTCAGTAAGATTAATAGTCCTGGCGAAATCTTTCTTGTGTTATTAAAAGAGTGTGTACTACAAAATCTTGGCCGTTAAAATTCCAAATTTCTTCTTATCGCAACCTTACACTTAGACACAAGTTGATCATTTCTAATGCTTCACTGCAATTGCAAAAGATATGCAAGATGCCAGAAGGTCGTCAAAATATATAAATTATTTTCCTATGTGAAACTTGCAACAAAAAAAAAAGCATAGCATACTAGTGATACTAGCATGCATCATATAGCTAAGCAGATATAAAGATAGTAGATGAGGACATGATGTGTGTAGAAACACTTAGGATGCAGTCCTAGCGAGCTAGGCAGTTAGAGGCATTTCATCAAATAATCAGGGCCGGCCTTGAGTTCCCGGGGGCCCTAGGCGAACTTCCGATATGGGGCCCCTAATAACATATATTTTTTTTTTACGCGCAAAATACGTACTGATGAACCAATTATTATTCACTTTTAGGAGCAATAATCTTAAGGCAATTGAACATTTAAATGCTCTATATGTGGTATTTACGCTTCTTTTCTCTTTTTCCATAGGAAACAGCCTATAACAGCGAAACGAGGCAGATTCAAGATTTTAAGGATGAAACTCAGAATATTACAGAGCATCAGTCGACTGATTCGTCCACACAGGCGACTGGACAGAGAAATCAAGTTTACGCAGATGTCTCGGCACAGTCGACTTACTCCACACCAGTCGACTGGGCTGATCAAGTAAGAAATCTTCAGAATTCTCGATACAGTCGACTGGTTCGAAGACAAGTCGACTGGTATGCGGCGAGTCGGAAGATAAGAACAGATGCATCCTTATCCAAATCCGAATCAAAATTAAGTTATCCAAACCCAGGTGTTTTCTGCGAATAACAACTTCTCAAACAATCAAAGCAAGAAGCACGTGGTGAGCAGATAAGGAAGGAAAGAAGAAAAGAGAAAGATATAAAAACGCAGATGAAAATAAGGAAAGAAATAATCAAAAGAAGAGGACTTCTCTGCAAAAAGTGCAAACCCTAAATCTCTAGCCGTGTTCTATAAATACCAACCAAGATGCATTATTCAAGGGATGCTCGGAAACTCTCGAAGAGGCTGGACAGACCAAGAAAGGCCATCGACAGCAAGCATCAAAGAAGGAGAACAAGACGACTACTGATTGGGATCAAGTTCAATATCATAAAAATCAGTGTTCTTCTATTCTTCTTTTTACTTTTATTTTCATTGTAGTCATGAACTCTATTATATTAATCAATAAAAGTTTTATTATGTGGAACTAACTTTCCTAGTTGGGTAGATTGAAACCGTAGTCATGTAATGCTACTCTATTATTTATTGATTAAACCTGAGTGAATTGGAATAGATTTATAATAATCAAACTAGTTCAGAATCCTAAGGGCAGTCGACTGAGGTGACAGCCAGTCGACTGGTCTGAATCTGAAATTATTAAGTTTGCATATTATAGATTTGAATCTGTTAGATGAGCATATTGAGACGACCCGTATCTCGTGTTCATATCTTGTAACAAGGGAATCTTTAGGGGTTCTTGTTTAATCAACTTGAAGGATCTAGATCTGATACCAATTTCTAGAACTTCAAGTGTTTGTTCGTTTCCACTGTTCTTATGTTTTCTTTAAGTGCAACTTAGTAGATACCATGCTAAATACTTAATGAAAGAAACGGATTAGAGTAGATACCATGCCTAATTCTTGGCTTAGGGAAACATTACTTAAAGGAGTAGATACCATGCCCTTGAAAGAACAAACATGAGTAATGGATGTAGTATATGACTCAGCATTACTGACTATTGGTGGAGATCAAAACCCAACTACTTTAATAGAGATTTGTGACTCAACTTGTGATGCTACTTATTTAGATTTTTATCCTTTTATTTCCTTAGACCTTTAGATCAACTCTTTACGATTTTGTTTTCTATTTTATTGATTAGTAAGTTAATTTCTACAATCTCTGTGGGATCGACCCTTGCTTGCCGCTACGCTTCTATAAACGATTCGTGCACTTGCGAGGTTTTTAATTTGTGTCTAGTTTTATCTATTTATTTAGGTAACTAGATTGCACAACAAGTTTTTGGCGCCGCTGCCGCGGATTGTTTAGTATTTTAACTTACAAATCAGTAAAATCTTTTTCTGTTTATTTTATTTTATTTCTTCTTTTTCTTTTCTAACATTTTCTTTTAGTTTACTTTCTGCACAAACAGGGTCAGACCAGTCGACTGTCTTCAAGAACCAGTCGACTGTTCAGCGAAGAATTCAAAAAGCAACAATGGGTGAAAAACTATTAAATCGAGTACCAATGCAAGACAAATTCATTCCAAAGAATATTGAGCAACCGTCTTGCATAGCTTTTCAACCCAAAGTCACAGGGAATATGCATCTATCACCTCAATTACTTAGCATGGTTCCCCACTTCAATGGTAGACTAGACGAGGATCCGCATTTACATTTGCAAGATTTCTTTGATCTTTGCAGAACACAAAGCGTCCAAGGGCTTACCCCTGAACAAATCAGGTTAATTTTGTTTCCATTTTCCTTAAAACTTAATGCTAAATTGTGGTATAATTCTTTGGAACCAGGATCAATTAATTCATGGGAGCAATTGGCGATAAAATTCTTGAAAGAGTTCTTTCCAGCCCAGAAAACCAGACAACTAAAAAGGGAGATTCTACTCCTCCAACAAAAGGATGACGATTTGTTTTTCGAGGCATGTAAGGACTTTAAGAACAAGCTTCTCAAGTGTCCTACGCACAACATACCCAAGGATGATCAGGTACAATCATTTTATGAGTGTTTAAATGACTCTAACAAAGCAATTGTAGATGCAGGTTGCAATGGAATGTTGATGAGGAAGAGTGCTGAGGAGGCCATAGAGTTATTTGAAGAACTCAGCGAGAACTCACAACAATTCTCCACAAGGAGGGGTCTTTCGAAAAAACAGGGAGTATACGAAATGTCTCATAATAATAACATGCAATTAGACATGGAAACCATGAACAAAAAGATTGATATGCTTGTGAATTCAACGTTGGGTGGAAAAAAAAACCAACCAAAAGAAATTTGTGCAAATTGTTTTCATTCTAATCATACAACTAATTCATGTCCCATGTTTTCTTTCGCAGATCAGGAGCACACAAACTACGAAGAACAGGGAATGTGCCCGCCCCAGAACAATTTTTTTTCAAACACGTATAACCCAGGGTGGCAAAACCATCAAGGCAATCAATTCACACCAGGGCATACGCAGCAATTCCAGGGTGGGAATGGGTATGATAGGCCAGAACAAGACAAGAATAAGTTGGATTTCGAAACCACCATTCTTCAACTACTCCAACAGCAACAACAAACAAGCAATCAACAAGGACAGGCCATCCAAAAATTGGAAATGCAAATTGGTCAAATTGCGACGGAGTTAAGTGAAAGAAAAGCAGGAGAATTCCCATCACAAACCATACCCAACCCTAGAGGACGAGAACAGCTCCAATCAAGGATAACACTAGAGGAAGAGATTGAGTTTAAAATGTTTGATGCACCACAATTTCCACACGATAATCATGAATGTTGTAATGTTAATGTGGTTCAGGAAATTTGCGACCAAACATTTCAGGAACATGGTGTTGATCCATCACAAGAAACAACTACACTCCCTCTAACATTATTTCATGTTGAACAGGAATACGATGACGGCAGGATTGCAGAGACAATACATCACTTTGAAACTCCAAAGCCATATTCAGGTAAACTCACACTTGCATGTGAAAATATTATGACTGATAACGCTTTTGTTCCCGCAGATCGGTCGACTGATGAATGGAATAAGTCGACTGCTACCAGGCAACCAGACGTGGAGCTGAAGCCAATACATGAATATTTGGGGGACAATCAGACATTACCTGTGACAGTTGCTGCAAATTTCAGGATACATGAAGAAGCAAGGCTGCAGGGAGTCTTGCAAAATCACAAAAATGCACTAAGGTGGACCCTTGCAGATAGGCTTATGTCAAGATGGTACGGTCCAGACATTGTTGCAAAGGTTTCCCCACATGGAGCGTTGGAGAAAAGTCAAACGTTCAAGATGAATGGGCAAAGGGGGAAACCTTATAATAAGATGAGTTTTGAGCCGCGATCCATTCAATACTTCGCATAAACTCATCGAGTCTAGCTGAAGACAAGAAACACAGCGCTTATTAGGATGCAACCCAATTTTTCAAGGGAGTACTTACACTCTCTTCCTTTATTTATATTTCTTAGTCATTGCTTTATTTCTTTATTTTATTTTTCCTTCAAACTAGGTGGTAACACATGCCTATTTATTTTAAATTTTTGTGCGAACATTGAGGACAATGTTCCATCTAAGTTTGGGGGTATTTAGTTATTTGGAGTCTTTTGATTTTTTTTTAAGATAAACAATTTCTTATAAAGAAAGACTAAGAATACTTATTTACTTTAGGATTGTTGAGTTTCATAATTCCCTACAAAATTGTAGGAGTCATGCGATTATACATAAAAAACAAATGTGATGTTTTTTTTTTCTTTTGATTATTCCCTTTTGATCTAGTCCTAAATTGAGTTTAAGTAAATAGAGTGATAAAATATATATATATATATATATATATATATATATATATATATATATATATATATATATTTGAATAAAGTCAATCTACTCCAATGTTTTGAGTGCTTAGTAACTAGGGGTATTCATCACCAATGTTTACCTTTACGTCAAACGGCAACTTGGAATATGAGTATGCAAAGCACTTTGAAGTTTGTGACTTGTTGAGTAACCGGGTGGATTCATCACAAGTGTTTTGCATTCGCGTAAAAAGGCAAGTGACAACTTTAGAGAAGAGACTATATATATAAAAAAAAAAAAAAACACTCTAGTTTGCTACTCGGTTTGTAGTAGAGAAAAGGGGATAATCACAGATGGAGAGTTACATACTATAATTAAATTAATTGCATGACAAGTATGATTGAGTTGGGGATTATGACTAAACAATTGCACAGGAGAAAGTGGGTATACTTGTTTTTACTGTATTTGCAATTGTTTATTTGATGCTTGCATAATAAAAATTCTTGGTGGTTGAATACTATTATTTTCCCCTTGTTCATAATTTTAGTTTGCTTGAGGACAAGCAAAAGCTAAGTTTGGGGGTATTTGATGAACCAATTATTATTCACTTTTAGGAGCAATAATCTTAAGGCAATTGAACATTTAAATGCTCTATATGTGGTATTTACGCTTCTTTTCTCTTTTTCCATAGGAAACAGCCTATAACAGCGAAACGAGGCAGATTCAGGATTTTAAGGATGAAACTCAGAATATTACAGAGCATCAGTCGACTGATTCGTCCACACAGGCGACTGGACAGAAAAATCAAGTTTACGCAGATGTCTCGGCACAGTCAACTTACTCCACACCAGTCGACTGGGCTGATCAAGTAAGAAATCTTCAGAAGTCTCGATACAGTCGACTGGTTCGAAGACAAGTCGACTGGTATGCGGCGAGTCGGAAGATAAGAACAGATGCATCCTTATCCAAATCCGAATCAAAATTAAGTTATCCAAACCCAGGTGTTTTCTGCGAATAACAACTTCTCAAACAATCAAAGCAAGAAGCACGTGGTGAGCAGATAAGGAAGGAAAGAAGAAAAGAGAAAGATATAAAAACGCAGATGAAAATAAGGAAAGAAATAATCAAAAGAAGAGGACTTCTCTGCAAAAAGTGCAAACCCTAAATCTCTAGCCGTGTTCTATAAATACCAACCAAGATGCATTATTCAAGGGATGCTCGGAAACTCTCGAAGAGGCTGGACCGACCAAGAAAGGCCATCGACAGCAAGCATCAAAGAAGGAGAACAAGACGACTACTGATTGGGATCAAGTTCAATATCATAAAAATCAGTGTTCTTCTATTCTTCTTTTTACTTTTATTTTCATTGTAGTCATGAACTCTATTATATTAATCAATAAAAGTTTTATTATGTGGAACTAACTTTCCTAGTTGGGTAGATTGAAACCGTAGTCATGTAATGCTACTCTATTATTTATTGATTAAACCTGAGTGAATTGGAATAGATTTATAATAATCAAACTAGTTCAGAATCCTAAGGGCAGTCGACTGAGGTGACAGCCAGTCGACTGGTCTGAATCTGAAATTATTAAGTTTGCATATTATAGATTTGAATCTGTTAGATGAGCATATTGAGACGACCCGTATCTCGTGTTCATATCTTGTAACAAGGGAATCTTTAGGGGTTCTTGGTTTAATCAACTTGAAGGATCTAGATCTGATACCAATTTCTAGAACTTCAAGTGTTTGTTCGTTTCCACTGTTCTTATGTTTTCTTTAAGTGCAACTTAGTAGATACCATGCTAAATACTTAATGAAAGAAACGAATTAGAGTAGATACCATGCCTAATTCTTGGCTTAGGGAAACATTACTTAAAGGAGTAGATACCTTGCCCTTGAAGAGAACAAACATGAGTAATGGATGTAGTATATGACTCAGCATTACTGACTATTGGTGGAGATCAAAACCCAACTACTTTAATAGAGATTTGTGACTCAACTTGTGATGCTACTTATTTAGATTTTTATCCTTTTATTTCCTTAGACCTTTAGATCAACTCTTTAAGATTTTGTTTTCTATTTTATTGATTAGTAAGTTAATTTCTACAATCTCTGTGGGATCGACCCTTGCTTGCCGCTACGCTTCTATAAACGATTCGTGCACTTGCGAGGTTTTTAATTTGTGTCTAGTTTTATCTATTTATTTAGGTAACTAGATTGCACAACACGTACCTATATTTACAAGAGAAGTTCAAATTTGGGCCCCTAAAATCGCAAAATCTCCGGGGGCCCAAGACGGCCGCCTTACCCGCCTCTAGGGTAGGGCCGGCCCTGCAAATAATCCAAGTTAGAATAGCATACGCTTGACAGGACGAGGCTGATAAATCAAAATAGCCTCGTCCTGGCAGGTCGGAGGGATGTGAGTCTCTTTGAGCATTTTCATCAAGCATGTCGTGTGCATGAGACAATATCAAATGAAGGACTTTTATATGCCATCGTTATGAGCATGTGTGATGCATTTTCATATGCGAAGCCATTAGATTGGCTGGCTTCACACTATGGACTCCACCGCTTGCGTTTGGGCAATAGTTTAGATTTAAGAAGTAGCTTCAATGTGAAGTTCGGGCTGGGCTTGGGTTCAAGTGTGGTAATGGGTCTTAGTATGGTCTCAATTAAGGATATTAAAAAAGCCCAAAAGCCCAATCTCATCCATAGGTCCATTGATCCGGTTCTCTAAAATGTCCAGCCCAGTCCATCAAAAGGCCGGATTGCCCAGCCCTTCGTACATAAGGACTGAGATTGGATCTTGAGTTTGAATCTCTGGTTTTAGCATGTGGCCCATACATAAAGTCCGGGCTTGAGGCCTTCCATCTAATTTAATATTAGCTCAAATTAATTCTTACATATCTACTAAGTTCTGCCTGCTTTAATGTATAATAGTTCAAATTAATTCTAATCTATCTACTAGTTTTTGCATGCATAGTTATACAATAGTTCTAATGCAATTGCAAAATTATTACAATTATATTTGCAAATTATAACTATTATTCAAATAGTTATAGTAAGTATTCATTATTCAAATAGTTATTTTCTATTATAGTA